>JAANYP010007492.1:0-44056 GCA_020465985.1 Centrapalus pauciflorus
CATCGACCAAGGATGAAAAATGGATATAAATGGGTTTAATTGGTATATTAAGTGTTAATTATAAGTTAAAAGGGGTACATTAAGTTCATATTTGCGATTATACATACTGAAACATGCAAAAAATGGTCAGAAAGTGTTTCTGAAAAATCTGGAAATTATTTAAGTATGAACTCGAACTGATGAACTCGGTTTGGACCATCCGGGTTCGGACCAACATCCGAGTTCGGACCCTGCCTAATTCGGACCAACAGTCAATTCGGACCACCCCATTTCGGACCTATACCCAATTCAGACTTCAGCCCTATTTCGGACCATCCGAATTCGGATGTGGTCCGAATTCAGATCCAATTTCACTTACTTTTTAGAATTTAAGTTTTAATTTACTGACATTAAATCACTATTACACTGACTTGACAGATCATTGTGGTGTTATCAAACACACATTGATTCAAAGACAAATCACAATGTACCAACCACTGTGAGTAATAGATTATCGTTCTAACATTTATTGTCTTTGCATTCACATTTACACATTCAATGGCATGTTCACATTGTTCATATACATCAATTGACACTCATGAATGATTTGTTGTTATGATGCATACTCGTACTTGACATGTAACACACATGTAGCCAACGTTCGTTTGAAAGTGCATCTATTTACATCATGCTTGCACTGCATGATCATTACTTCACAATCTGATGCGACCTGGACTGGGGCTGACAGCAGGCCACTGTCGGGGACTGATCATCCCACTCGTTATCCTGGTCAGGTTCGGCACATCCCCGATCAGCATTTGAGCTGCCAACCCCATGCTTGCACTGCATGGTTTTCACATACATTGGGGCTTACATTGCCCGTAGTCACACTATGCTTGTAAAGAAATATATGTTGAATGTATAATTTGTTATCTCACTAAGCAAATTAGCTTACTATTGACTCACCATGTTTTCAGGCAAAGGCAAAGGTGTAGCAGGACCTTCTACTTAAGCAAATTTCAATTCAATATCCCAGGGACTTTAGAAGCTATTGGTACCCGAATGTTTGTAGCTTTGGGCTGGGATTTGATACTTTAAAACAATTATGTTGATGTAATAGTTAGACTTAATCACTGTAGACATTTACTCTTATTGCTTTAGTGTGGAACTGCTGAAATCTGAATTAAGCATCAATTTTATTATCATGTTATTTATTGGGTTATGTGTTGATCCTTGTGATTCCAATTATACTATCAAAATATGAGGACGTCACAGTTTGGTATCTGAGCATTAGTTTGAAGTTTCAAGTGTCCGCGAGGACTTGGACTCAAACTTAGGTTATGATATTAGAATGGACTCCTAGGAAATGATTCGAACTAAGATAGGATTGACATGCACACGGGGACACATAAAGGGTAACTATAAACACTTAGGACGAGCCAAATGTTCTAAATATAAATGTTATATTTCAGAACATGTCAGGAGACGATATGACTCCTCAACAGATGTTCCAGATAATGCAAGCTTTCATGGAACAGAACAATGAACTACAATCCAAAAGAATGGCTGAGCAGGCTCAGTCATTTGCCGACCAATTAAGGGCCAGAGATGAGGCTGAAGCCAAGAGAAAGGCTGATAAAAGAAAGAACAAGGAGCAACAACAAGACGATCAAGTGGAAAGACAAGGAGACACTGGATCTTCTAACAAATCAAGGGGTTGTAGATTTAAGGACTTCAAAAGTAACGGAGCGGTTACTTTTGATGGAACTGGAGATGTCGTCACGACATTGGAGTCGATCACTACCACCGAACGAACTTTCAGAATCAGCGACTGCGCTGAAAAGGGCATGGTCCGTTTTGTAACCGCTATGTTTGCAAGGGACGCATTTATGTTTTGGGATGCAATGACTAATGTGTTGACGATGGAGGTAGTGTCACACATGTCCTGGAGCGAGTTTAACGAAGTATTCTCTCAGCAATACTGTCCTACCGATGAGAAGCGCCGTCTAGATGCGAAATTTCTGAACCTAACCCAAGGAACAAAGACGGTTACACAATACGCCGTCGAGTTCACCCGATTAAGCTTGTTCGCACCCCATCAAGTTGACACAGAAGAGAGAAAGATAGACTGGTTTGAGGCCGGTCTAGACTATGAGATTCGCCGAACCATGAGTGGGGTTTGGTATACAACTTTTGCTGGTTTGCTGGAGGCTGCTCGAAATGTGGAGCAGATTGTTTTATTGTCTGGATATGTCATTGGTTCAACCGCCGCAATACCGACTCAACCGTCGCCGCCAAAAAGGCAGCGGGAGTCTGGATCATCTCGATTCTCTCCTCAATCCAATCAACCATCTTAATCACCCAAGAAGGGAAAGGCCTTTTCGGCCAGTTCTGAAATGAGAGACTGCATGCGATGCAGAAAAGCGCACTCTGGGGAGTGCAAGACTCAAGACATGTATTGTTTCTGTTGTGGGCAGAAAGGCCAACACTGGGAGCATTGTCCTCGAAAAGACGATGTGTGCTACAACTGCCACAGATTTGGCCATTTTGCAAGGGACTGCCCAAAACCCCCACGAGATCAGAGTGCTCAACGATCAACGACAAGATCTTCTGCAGCTTCCACTGCTCGCAGGGATCAATCTCAAAGGGCTCCAACAAGGGCATTCCAAATCACTGCTGAAGAAGCAAAAGATGACCCATAGGTGGTCACTGGTACGTTCTTTGTAAACTCAATTCCCGCACGTATCTTGTTTGATTCCGGAGCCAACCGTTCGTTTGTCTCCACTTCATTTGCTCGTCAATTTAATATGTCTACTTCAAAACTACAATTCGTGCTTGATATTGAGACTGCTAGTAACATATTAGTTAAGGCGGATAAAATATACAGGAATTGCACCTTACTTGTAGAAGATGTAGTATTCAACATAGACTTAATTCCCATGGAGTTTGGGGAGTTTGATGTTATAGTAGGTATGGACTGGTTGGTTCACAATGAGGCCCAAATTGTTTGCAAGAAAACAATGATCAAGATTACCACTCCTGAGGACCGAAACATTTGCATCCATGGTGACAAACACAAAGGCGACTTATGCCTAATTTCAATTGCAAAAGCCCGAAAGCACGTTGCTAAGGGTTGTTCAGCTTACTTAGCCTATGCTGTTGATGCACCATTCCCGTTGTTTCAGAGTTTCCAGATGTCTTTCCAGAAGATGTCTCGAGATTGCCACCTGATCGTCAAGTTGAATTCCGCATTGATCTCATTCCTGGAGCTGCTCCAATAGCAAAGGCTCCCTATCGCTTAGCTCCTGCAGAAATGCAGGAGATGATGAAACAGTTACAGGTGCTACTTGACCAAGGTTTTATCCGCCCAAGTTCATCTCCTTGGGGCGCTCCTGTTCTGTTTGTCAAGAAGAAAGATGACAATTTACGTATGTGCATTGACTACCGCGAACTCAATAAAGTCATAATAAAAAACAAATACCCGTTGCCCCGGATTGATTATCTCTTCAACCAGTTACAAAGTGCAAGTTGCTTCTCGAAGATTGATCTTCGATCGGGTTATCATCAGCTTAAAGTCCACCAAGACGATATACCTAAAACGGCTTTCAGAACTCGTTACGGACACTATGAGTTTCTAGTGATGCCGTTTGGTCTTACAAATGCGCCGGCTGCTTTCATGGATCTCATGAATCAATTCTGCCGGCCAATGCTCGACAAATCTGTCATCATGTTCATCGATGACATTCTCATATATTCAAAGACCAAAGAGGATCATGCCACACATCTGCGAGAATTGCTAGAGTTGCTGCGCAAAGAGCGACTTTATGCTAAATTCTCGAAATGTGAATTCTGGTTGAGACAGGTACGTCTCAACATTCGAAACAAATTTCATGATCCGTATACTCAATTATAAACTCTTTGGTAACTTGTACCTACTCAATATTCAATTCAGATCCAATTCTTGGGGCACGTGATATCTGGTGCTGGGATTGCTGTTGATCCTGCAAAGATCGAAGCTATCCAGAACTGGGAATCACCTCGCAACGCCTCCGAAATTCGCAGCTTTCTGGGATTGGCTAGTTATTACCGCCGATTCATCGACTTTTCAAAGATCGTCGTTCCTCTTACTAAGCTGACTCGCAAGAATGCAACCTTCTTTTGGAAAGAAGAACAACAAACAGCCGTTGATAATTTAAAGAAGTTGCTAAGTGAAGCACCAGTTTTAGCCCTGCCTAAAGGGAACGAGGACTTTGTTGTCTATACAGATGCATCAGGCATGGGTTTAGGAGCAGTGCTGATGCAAAGAGGAAATGTCATAGCATATGCTTCCAGACAACTCAAACCACATGAGAAAGATTACTCCACTCACGATTTGAAGTTAACTGCTGTGACTTTCGCTCTCAAACTTTGGAGGCATTACTTGTATGGAACCAAGTGTCAGCTTTACACCGATCATAAAAGTTTAAAGTATATATTCAGTCAGAAGGACTTGAATATGAGGCAGAGAATGTCAATGGAGCTGATCAAAGATTACGACTGCAAAATTCTTTACCATCCAAGGAAAGCCAATGTAGTGGCCGATGCCCTAAGTATAAAAGCATATTGCAAGGCATACTGTTATGCATTGACTTCTACAATCCTGACGTCCACTATTATTGATGATGTAAGGGCTGCTCAACTGCAGGCTCTAAAAGAGGAGAATGTTAAAGACGAGAACATCAGAATTCAACTACCTTTAATGCAAGATGATGGAGCTGGACTCAAAGGTATTTACGGCAGAATTTGGGTTCCTAGGTTCGGGAACATGCGAGAATTAATTCTTGAATAAGCTCACCAATCCAAGTTCTCAATTCATCCTGGTAGCAAAAAAATGTACAACAACCTAAAAGCTGATTTCTGGTGGCCAGGGTTGAAAAGAGACGTTGGTCAATACGTAGAGAAGTGCAGAACATGCAGATTGGTCAAAGCAGAACACCAACAACCCTATGGTAGTATGCAACCTCTTCCCATCCCAGAATGGAAGTGGGATCATATTACTATGGATTTCATAACAAAGCTACCCAAGACACGTCGTCAACATGATGCCGTTTGGGTCGTTGTTGACCGATTAACAAAATCTGCTCATTTCATTCCTATTCGGGAAACCTATTCAATGGACCGTCTTGCCCAGATCTACTTGAACAAAATTGTCATCATGCATGGTGTGCTTAAGTCTATTGTCTCTGACCGAGATAGTAGATTCACTTCCAACTTTTGGGCTGCTCTACAAAACGGTCTTGGTACACGTATCGCAATAAGTACTGCTTACAGACCTTAATCTGACGGACAAAGTGAAAGATTTATTCTAACTCTGGAAGACATGCTCAGAGCCTGTGTCACGGATTTGGGTGGTAACTGGGATGATCACCTCCCATTGGTTGAATTCTCCTACAACAACAGTTACCATTCCACAATCAAAATGGCACCATTCGAGTTCCTGTACGAAAGAAAGTGTAGGATTCCAACCTGTTGGAGGGAAACAGGAGAAACTCCAATAGCTGGTCCAGCCTTATTGCAAGAAACAAACGAAAAGATCCAGCTCATTAGACAGTACATGAAAACGACACAAGGTCGACAAAAGAACTATCACGATCGTCATCACAAAGCGATAGAGTTTCAAAAAGATGATTGGGTCTACTTAAAGGTCTCTCCGATGAAAGGTGTCACAAGATTCGTAAAGCGAGAAAAACTATCTCCTCGATTTGTAGAACCCTTTCGCATCATTGAAAAGGTTGGGAATCATTCCTATCATTTGGACTTGCCAGAGGAATTGTCAGGTGTTCACCCGGTCTTTCACATAGGATACTTAAGAAAGAGTCTGGTGCCCGAAAGAAAACCATGGACTGATCATTCAGAAATTAAAGTTGACGAAAGGCTAAGGTTCGTTGATGAGCCGGAGTGCATCTTGGAAACAAAAGTCAAGAAGCTTCGGAACAAGGAAATCAAGATGGTGCTGGTCAAGTGGAAGCATCATAGGGGAGCAAATCACACTCGGGAATCGGAAGAAGACATGAAGACTAAGTACCCAAGTCTGTTTAGAGCAGCATGACTTCGCGGACGAAGTATAGGCGTGGTGGAACCCATGCTGTAACATCCCTATTTTTAATCAATTGTAATTTACTATTTAAGACTCAATTTAATGCATTGATGGAATTATTATTTCAATTCCGATCACAATTTTTAAAATAAGAAAAGATGAGGAGAAATCCTCATGGTCATCTTTTGAGCGAGCATAACAATGAGAAACTGATCCGAACATTTAAAATCGGTTAATTAAGAAAATACGAAGTTGAGGGGTATAATGTGCTAATAGGTAAAAGTGACAAATAAAAGATGGAAATTCTTTCATTTTCAAAATCTCACTCTCTCTCCTCTCTCACTGATTTCTCTCTCTCTCTCTCTCTCTCTCTCTCTCTCTCTCTCTCTCTCTCTCTCTCTCTCTCTCTCTCTCTCGGTTTCAACCCAAGAAACCCCAAAGATCACCACAATTGAAGTGCAAAAGTTGGATTTAAGTGACAAACAAGGAACTATTGCTACCGCAAACAAAGATTCGAGGTAAAAATCATTCGATATTTCGAATTTTTGATGTTTGGGTTCGGTTTTCATAAAATCGAATCATAAGATTAAAGTTGCAAATGTTAATTCATGTTGAAAGTTGATATAGATATGTTTAAATCGAGTGTTGATGATGTAGTATACAAAATTTCAGATTCGGATTCCACCTCTAAGTATGGTTTTGAATTTAGTGTGTGTGTTCATCGACCAAGGATGAAAAATGCATATAAATGAGTTTAATTGGTTTATATTAAGTGTTAATTATAAGTAAAAAGGGGTACATTAAGTTCATATTTGCAATTATACATACCGAAACATGCAAAAATGGTCAGAAAGTGTTTTCTGATAAATCTGTAAATTATTTAAGTATGAACTCGGACTGATGATCTCGGTTCGGACCATCCGGGTTCGGACCAACATCCGAGTTCGGACCCTGCCTGATTCGGACCAACAGTCAATTCAGACCACCCAATTTCGGACATATACCCAATTCGGACTTCAGCCCTATTTCGGACCATCTGCATTTCCGACCATCCAAATTCGGATGTGGTCCGAATTCAGATCCAATTTCACTTAATTTTTAGAATTTAAGTTTTAATTTACTGACATTAAATCACTACTACACTGACTTGTCAGATCATTATGGTGTTATCAAACACACATTGATTCAGAGACAAATCACACTGTACTAACCACTGTGAGTAATAGATTATCGTTTGAACATTTATTGTCTTTGCATTCACATTTACATATTCAATGGCATGTTCACATTGTTCATATACACCAATTGACACTCATGAATGATTTGTTGTTATGATGCACACTCGTACTTGACATGTAACACACATGTAGCCAGCGTTCGTTTGAAAGTGCATCTATTTACATCATGCTTGCACTGCATGATCATTACTTCACAATCTGATGCGACCTGGACTGGGGCTGACAGCATGCCACTGTCAGGGACTGATCATCCCACTCGTTATCCTGGTCAGGTTCGACATATCCCCGATCAGCATTTGAACTGCCAACCCCATGTTTGCACTGCATGGTTTTCACATACATTGGGGCTTACACTGCCCGTAGTCACACTATGTTTGTAAAGAAATATATATTGAATGTATAATCTGTTATCTCACTAAGCAAATTAGCTTATTGTTGACTCACCATGTTTTCAGGCAAAGGCAAAGGTGTAGCAAGACCTTCTACTTAAGCAAATTTCAATTCAATATCCCAGGGACCTTAGAAGCTATTGGTACCTGAATGTTTGTAGCTTTGGGCTGGGATTTGATACTTTAAAACAATTATGTTGATGTAATAGTTAGACTTAATCACTGTAGACATGTACTCTTATTTCTTTAGTGTGGAACTGCTGAAATCTGAATTAAGCATCAATTTTATTATCATGTTATTTATTGGGTTGTGTGTTGATCCTGGTGATTCCAATTATACTATCAAAATATGAGGACGTCACAAATAAGTTATATAAATGTGTTTCATAACCTTCTATACATGTGGTTTTTGAATAAACAACAAAGATCAGTTGTTTCAATGTTATGAAATCCGGATTTTCGACAGAAATGTTGCATCGACTTTGAAAAATCATAACTAATTCAAAACTTAACAAAATGAGTTGATTCTTATTTCAAAAGTTAGATCTGTGTCTTAACTAAATACCTGGAGGTTTTCATAATTTAAATAGAGTTTTGAACCCCTAAATATGATTTGGGAACCCGGAAGTTTAACGGCTAAAAAATGCCCAACATAGGGTTTTCAACGAGCCTTTTCACTAACCTAAACATCTCGAAAAATGGTTGTTCTTAACCTGAAAATTTTTTTGTACATAGTAGTTTTATGACTATGAAAACCAAAGCCCAAATCATTTTGGAACTTGGTCAAAAACAGCCACAAATTAGGCCGAAAAACTTTTAAAAAGCTAGAAACTTATATATATGTATATGTGTATATATATATGTGTGGGTATATATATATATATATACATATATATATATATATATATATATATATATATATATATATATATATATATATATATATATATATATATATATAAACTTGACGTTTTAAGTGGATTTATTTATAAACTTGTAAAGTTGGGTGATTTAAAATATAAAAACCTTTATACATACATATTATCATATATATGAGAGTTATTAAGTCTCTTATATCATCTAGGACTCGGTTAAACACCTCAAGTCACATCTCAAGTCATCAACAAAATCTACATTTTTACGCTTGTTTTGCCATCAGCCCTCAGATCATGAACCGTTAGTTACATTTTTATGTAAGCGCAAATATATTATGGATAAATCTATCGGGATTAATGTCCCCCAACTAGGTTGGTCGCTCCAACTGCTAAGAGGTGCATATATATATATTTAACATTACGATATTACATTGGGGAATACTGCACAAGGCAACTCATAATTAAGTTTCGGTTGCATGATGGTTTTATGTAATACATAACATGGAATTTATGTTTTATAAATTCCAACTCAACTATTGATGTCAATACAAGTCATCTTTACGTGTAAACCTATGAACTCACCAACAAGTTTGTTGACGTATTGTAGTGTGTATTTTTATGTAATTAAGATACGAGCACTGCATCGGAAGCATTCCAAGGCTTCCGTTCATTTTGGAGTCGCATCATTTTCAATAGCTCGGAGATTTATTTGCATCATTTTTGTTATTTTAAATTATGTATTTAAATCTTTGTAACTTTGCGAACTACTCTTCATGTTATCCGGGTTATGTAAAACAATTTCATATTTTGAAGTTATATTTGAAAACGTCCACATAGTGGTCGTTCACTTGATTATGACTATGCTTCCGCGACATCACGCATTCGTTGCCAACCGGGGTAACGGGGTGTGACAGTTTTCTTCTCCCTGGATTTCCCTGACCAAATTGAGATAACCCGGGAACATATGCCACCTGAGTTCATGAGAAGTAATTTGAGTTGGCATACATAACACATCATAATTATATGCATGCTTTATTTTTCACATTTCATTTAAAATATGAAGGAGGTTAAAAATTACCAACGACAAGGCACTGGAGTGATAGGAGAGGGAGAGTAGAGACTGGATTCAATAGAGTTCCCTATGAAACAAAATATATGGCTTTATTAAAAATTTTGGAATGTATGTGCAATGAAGTTTTGGATTTTGGATAGCTGAATGACTTTGAATTAAAGCAGAATGTACAATGATGGTCCTTTGATGATGGAAACCAAGCAATACTTTAAAAAGTCAATGATTCAATGGGCAACATCAGACCTTCCATTTTTTTCTTTCAAGTAGCTCTTTCGTGTCGAATGCAATGCTTCTTTTACAGTCTGAGAAAAAGATACGTTTGCAACAAAAAGTCCAACCAGGTTGATTGCAATTTAAATGCTTCGTTTACCAAGAAACCAATATGAATAGCTACATCAATGTCTTAGATAAATGCAAATGCAAAAACAACAATGGCTACAAAATTAATAAAGAGCATAAGTAGTACCTCAAATAAAAAGAAGAAACACTATGGAATTGAGATGTCATCTAGAAACCAAAAGTTCCTACAAGTAGCTCACGGCCACTTTTCATATGCTCATGCAAATGCAGAAACAACAATGGCTAGAAAGTTAATTAAGAACATAAATAGTACCTCAAATAAAAAGAAGAAACACTATGAAACTTATAAGGGTTTTGAGTTAGGGTTTTGATTTGTTCTTATTCAAAGAGTTCTTTTCACAATGCCAATGTTTTTTCTCAAATAACCTCTATGCATCGAGCTAGAAATCAATCATAAAGAACACATAGGAAAGAAAATTAAGTAGGTTGTTTACATACCAGTGAGCATGGATCTGGGTTTTTTTGCATAGAGGTGAAGCTTCCAGACAGACAGAAACAGGAAGGGATAAGGTGAAGAAGAAAGTAAACCCGTTGGAGTCTTGGAGATGCAAAGGATTTGGATTTTAGAGACTTGGATGGTGAATTTGGAGAGTCGAAAAATCAAGTTCGCCAAACATCTACCAAACCTGAGAGGTATGCACAGATTAATAAACAAACATATTAACAAATAGATTAACAAAGAAAATGACTGCAATTGATAATTCCATGGTTCGAATAGTATGAAACGAGATAAACTTAAAACGACAAACCTTGCTACACGTGCAATAAAAAGAAATAGTGGGAGAGAGAAACGAGGAGGCATGGAGGGCTGAAGCATATGTTTGTAGAAGCATGGAGAGATGACACAACAACCTTTTTCCCTCTGGTGATAACTCCATTACTCTGGTGCCATAATTAGCGACAGATCGGAGAGTCCATGATTAACGAGCTGAAAGCAACCGGTTCGTGTAATCACATCTACAGGGTTGTTAATGCTGTGATCTTCCAATAATGTGAAGTCGAGTTTAGGAAGGTTCTGGATGTTTGAGTTTTGACGAGGGGAGACACGATCAGGGAGGGCAAGATCGGGTACACGGAGTTAGTGGTGCAGAAATTCTGAGAATCTCATCGCTGGCAACAGAATATTGACGGCCAGAAGTCACCGTCGACGGAGGTGGAGCTCGGAACTCGAGGGGGCTGTGCTGGAATGATTCGGGAGAATTTTCAATGAAAGGTATACGAAGACCACTTTGCCTTAATTGTACACAACTTCCTTTGTACGCTCATTGGGGAGAGGAATGGTTAAGTTGGTTTCCAATGTGTACGACGGTTCCACTGTACATCAGATTTTAGATTTTCAATGTTGTGCATGTTGAATTGTACATTAGCTTGTACCTCTTAAATTTAAGAATATGCTTAATTAACTTGTATCTAATGCATAATGAGTTATACATAATGCTTTAAATCGTGTAAGTCTTAAAATTCAAGATTTGTCCTAAATGCTTTATAAGGAGTAAAGATTCATAAAAAGTCATAGTATGGTACCCGCGCAAAGCGGCGGCGACACAAATACTTTTCATATGATAACATGTTCATTCAACATCGCATATTCTTTAAAAGACATAAAAAGAGAATTAGATTTGATCGTCGAGTTACACATGAAAAGATAAGTAGTCTTGCAACTTTCAATATATAGACATTGCTTTTTTATTGACTTGTCTGGTGCTTGAATGTATAGACATTATTTGTTCATCTAGTAACTGCATTTTTAATAGGAGAAAAAGAGGAAGAATCGCAATCTGATCACTGGAGGTTTATGTTGTAACCTATAGTCCTATACTATAGAGTTTACATAATACATTTACATCACAGTTCAATAAAGATGATCTATGTCTTGATTTTTGCATAGATCTTGAATAAGCCCACTTAAGTTATCCATAATTTCTTAAGGAGTTGATGACATGATTTTAGTCCTGTAAATGCAAAAACACCCTATGGACTTTGTTTTGTTGATAGATTAAGTCCCCGGATTATATTAACATGAACAATTAAATCCACGGACATTTTTAATGGTCAAGTCCCTACACTATGTGAAAGTGGTCGATAAACTTTAATGATCATAAGTACTTAACCATTCATTTTTCATAAAGTGCAAGAACTTAATCATTCATTTTTATATAGCATAGGGACTTAACTATTCAAACACAATGCACAGTAACTCAATCATTCGTTTTTATTAAGTTTATGGATTTAATCATTTAAAAATAATGTCCAGTGACTTGATACAAAAGACAAAAAATCACATCTTTCTGAAAATTCCCTTTATTGTCATGCAACTTAAAGTTTCAAATATGGAACTTGGTTTCATATAAGAATTACATTTTGGGCTAGCAGTCCCTTTATTACAAAAACACAAATCTAAACATTTTTGAGGTTGAAAGAATTATTATATTTTACAAAAGGATAAGGTGATATGCTTTCCAACAATTATCAAGATTTGGTACATCAGAGGAGATCTACTCTATAATCTATATTTATAGCATAATCTTCGTAGCCACGTTAGAGATGAGTAAATAGGGTTTGCGTGTGTGTGTGACCAGTCAATGATTCGTATTTCATAGTACCTTGTCAGCATGCGGTAAGGCTCTCGAAGATCTTTGTTGACCAGATTATCAATAAAAGTATCAATATAATTGTTTTCCCTCTCAAAAAACAATGAGGGGTTTCCCATCTGCGTGCCTAGCAACATTTATTCCAGAAAGACATAAACATGAGAAAATGAATTTTTTGACATTGCTATCATTCATGAATACTCACAATTAATTTTAAAAAACAAAAAAAAAACCCAAAAACCACAAGAAAACCGCAAATAAACCAAAACGCAAAAAACCATACTCTGTTTTTTGCTTTAAAAAACTGCACTTTCGGTTTCGATTTTATACAAAAACCGCACCATGCACACCTCTAATTGTACCCTTACTTTTATTGGGAAAAGTTTTCTTGGTCATAAAAAGAAATATTGGTGTTCTTGAATCATGAATAAGATTTACTCCAACCCTCTCGTTTAGCATTTAAATTTATGGGATAAGTAGGATTTGACCATTTTAAGTTGCTTCTAGTTAGATTACTGATACTAAATATCAACACAATCCAATACTATTATTCGAGATTTGGCAAAGCATGTATTCAATAAGATTAATTCAAAACTAAAAGTAATCAGCAATGTAATAAAGCATTGGTGTTCTTGATACAACAATAGTAGTATTGGATTCCAAGTTAATAATACATTGCAAGGGCACCGGTACAACAGTACATGTAGAGGTACACAAGTTTGAAAATCAATAAACAAGTCGAGTTGCTCCCTTTTATGTGCAGACACGACTTTGAATTCCCAATCTCAAGCGTTTAAATTTGCAACTTTATGAAGAACTTGGCCCCTTGCCCCTCGTTTGCCCATTCCAAATCCTCAGAGGCTTGTGGAGAGAAGAGATGTTATCTGGCATCCATTTGAGGTTCTTGAGCATATGAAATAAGATCGAGAGCACAAGGCTCACTTCATCATCTTTTATGTTTGTACAAGATATCACCATGAGACTTTCAAGCTCCTTCAGGCTTCATTTAAAGAACTACAGACTCGAGCATCCTTCTAGTGAGAGAAATTTCAGCATCCTGTGAGCACAACACAAGGTTAGATTCTGCTAAACCGTCAAATGATTGTGGGTTGTGACCCATCAACACTTTTTTCTGTCCCGCAAAAATTAGTTACCAGGGATGGCCAAAAACTTCAAATCAAATACAGGAACTTCAATTTGATATCAGGTGATAAAGTTGAAAACCAGTGGCCAGAATTATGGTTGGGAGGGGAAGAATAACAAAGACTCAAACCATTGTTATCCAAACCCAAAAAAACACCTTTAAGGCCAAATCCAAAACCAGCTAAACTAAACAAAGAGTTGTACTTTGTGCATAAGAGTTGTTTTTAATACCAACAATCAAATACATTATAAAGTAGTGTGTGTGTGTGTGTATGAAATATTATTCCTGTGAGTTGCATCAAAAACACAATGATGATAGTCAATCTTAAAAGCAGTACATATAGACCATATAATAGTGCAATGCAAGGTTACTTATGTAAGTTCAATTTATAAGGCAATTCAAGAAATGAGTAAGAAATGCTAAATCAGACAATCAATAGAAGAAAATGAGTCACATACAGCGAAGGTATCAAAATAAAGAGACACTCAGACTTGTCTTTACATGTATCTGTTTTTCGTTTCCAGTAGTGATGCTTGAGAGCTTCTTTCTTCATGCTTTTCTTGTTGTGGTTCTGGGTCATTAAGCTGAGTCAGGGACTGGATTTCAATCCAGTAACTCAAAAGCAACCTGTAATACACACATATGAACATGGAGTTTAGGAGTGTGGTTTGTGCTTGTTTGCGACAACTAAGCAATAAGAAAGATCACGACAGCAATATATATGTAATTATGTTGAATGTTCAACATGGATACAAGATTATTAAAAAATCAATTCCAAGCTAACAGAGTCTAAAACTCCTTAATGATAGCTGCTGATCGTTCTTGCTTCCATCAGCAGCACTAATATATCTATATGTATCTATATTCAAATCAAACAAAGTCAATGTAAAAAAATGGCTCACATACAGTACACGTATTAAAAATAAGAGGCACTCCGACTTGTTTTTACATGTATCTGTTTTTCGTTTCCGGTAGTGATGCTTCTTTCTTCATGCTTTTCTTGTTGTGGTTCTGGGTCATTAAGCGGAGTCAGGGAGACTTCAATCCAGTAACTCAGAAGCAACCTGTAATACACACATATGAACATGGAGTTTAGAACAGTATATTAAAAAACTAAGTAAAAGAGTTTATAACATCAAAACACTACATGAAAATTGCAATATTTGAATTTAGAAATAAAAGAATAATAGAACCGAAAAGCAAATCAGTCTAGGAATATCATGGTTCTGGTTCAGATGAATAAATGTTAGGTTTGTTTTGGTTTCATAAACATAAAACTAAAAAATGTTTTTCAAGTTTGCAAAAAATAAACTGGTTTGGTTATCATCTCGAACCACACCAAAAAGTCAAAAAGTGATTTTGTTTAAAAAAATCTTCAACTAAAAACTGATCTAAAACCAGATTTTAGGAAATGTAGACTGAACCTAGCTGAACTCGGAAACATAGTCCTTCCTGGTCCGGTTTGATCTTGTCTGACTTTGTTTCTTAAGTTCTTTTGGTTTGAATTGAGTTTTGCCCACCCCAATTTATGGTGAATTTGTGATTGCTTATCGAGTTCAAAATGCAAGTTCTGAAAATTTTGTTTTAGAAAAGCAGGCAAAAGGTGTTTCTTCAAAATAGCATTCGTAGGCCAAAAGAGTGAATTTTGGAAAGAATAAGCAAATGTAGCTTTCAGCTTTGTGAACCATTTTCTAAATTTTCTGTTTTTAGATGTTATAAGAAACACAAGTTTTAAGAGAATCTAATCACTGCTCTCTCATAATGGGAATACATATAGATCTTCTTGGAAGAAGTAGCAGTTGCTGTAGGCAGAGAAGCCAACATACTTGTTATCTTTCTTTTCATCATTTGTGAAACTTAAAAAAAGAGGGACCAGAGTGACCTAATTTCAACACCCTATTTGAAACCTAAAAATCTACTTATGCAACACGACACACGTCAGCTATACAGGCTAGGGCAACACCGACCATAAAAAGAGCATGTACCTGAATTTGCAATACGAACCATCTGCACATCAGCTGAAAATCCAGCTGCACACAAAACAAAAATCATAGAAAATCCAAAATGAAAGGATGAGTAAGCACGCAAGCAAGATAAGAAAATGTATAGCAAGATAAGAAAATGTATTGCACTGGACCAGCTGATCTGTTCATAACATTTGGTGTTTGGATACACATTTTTGAAACTGTAAAAATCACTTGTGATGGTTTCTATTGATTATTGAAAAAAGTAATAGATATAAATAGGTGTAAGTCTCCTGTACCTCTTGATAAATCATATTAATTGCAATACTATCAAAGTGATTATTATTGATCAATAACTTGTTCCAAGCCTTCCCGTGAGCAAGCCATGGATAAACCGGAGCCTTAGAGTTCACAAATGATATAGGATCTGATACAGCCACCACTTTCGGTTGTATTATAAATGATGAAAACGACAGCACCATCAAAATTTTGCAGTATGTTGACAAATCAAAATCACAATAAAATAAATTAGTTCACTCTCATTTTCCAACCCGCCAGTAAATAATGCGAAAGAGAAATCTGCACGCTAGAAACTCAATGTAGCTTTTCCTATTTTTACATAATTGGAACAGGAGTTGTTCAAAAACATGTACTGTATACAAAATGTTTCATGTGATAAAATCTAGTTAGAATAACCAACATATAGAACTTTTTTAATTCTATAGACCTGAGTTTATATTATGCATACCTTTATTAGGGCAGGGCATATGCAAGGAGCCTCATGCAATTTTCCGGGATCAGAGTAGCAATCTGATGCATTGAATTACATCCCAGATCAATTAGTTGTTTAATAATTTAAATTACATCCCATATCAATATAGAGCTACAAATAAGAATCAAGTACCCATGTACAATTAAGACTAAAAATAGGAAAGTTCATTGTTAGAAATAGGTATGTCTATTGAAACAACTTACCTAGTGTCCCCTCATGGCTGACAACAACTTATGCAATTGAAGAATGATTCTCTTGATAGTTATGCATACATGAGCCTGCAAGCTGTTCGTGACAAACCATATAACTCCATGGTTTAAGTAGACACTGGCTTTATAATTACATGATAATTAGAAAAGGAAAGTGTCTGATGAAGTAATGTACCTACACCAAATTAGTAGGAAAAAACATGATGCTAACCTTTTGCATTGACATTCCATTCTTTGAGTCAAATTATTATTTGACTTATTAATCAAGCGTAAAAGAACATTTGGTATTGGAAGTAAGGGGTTGTTCGTTTAGTTCTTAATGGAATCATTAAGAAGTCATTCAAAGGTAAAATGACCTCTTAATGATTCCATTAAGAGGTAAACAAACATAGCCTAAGATTGTGAGAAACAAAAGTGAGAAAAATACCTTGTAAGTATGTCGCATTTGTGAATCTCGATATCTGTAAACATATGGAAGGTATTCAGTGTTAACATCATTTATGATGTTCTGATCGTGATACATGTAGGCCGATCCATTGATCTACATTTTCAAGTAGTGACCACTAACTCCCAAACCACAACCTGCCAAGAACAAAACAGAATGTTCTAATTATTCCAAGAACAAAGCGCAGAACATTCATTAAGAATATCCACACTTAAATCACTAAAAGAGATTTTTCACATGTTGAATCTCAAGTAATAAAACAAGCCTGATATATGTTACCAGTTACGATTTTAAAAAAATTCAGTTTAACATTGAAGCTCAAACTAATGAAATAGTTAACCAATGTCAAGAAGCAATCTAGGGATCCCATTATCTGGAATCTATTGATATGATTGCTGGAGTCAGCAGCAAGATTGTATGGTTAATGACAACCTGATATTTTACGACTGGTAACAAGACCTCAGCAAGTAGAGTAAGACATAAAAATGGTATGACAATGCAAACGAAATCAATCCAATATATGTACATCACATGTTGTTTACACAGGAGGCAACCCATTTTTGTACCCAAAACACCTATTTTCAGTCTTTTTAACAGCCCCAGTTTAGTCTTAATCTGACCATATTGCCACTTAAATTTTACATAATAATGATAACAAAAGACATCCCCCAAACAGACTTTTATACACCAAAAACATCATTATGAATGTTACATATCCAAAAACATATACCTTTTGCAGCCCTTTTAATACCAAAAAAAAAAAAAATTGAATAAAACAACAGATCCCACAACTCAATAAACACAAAAAACCCTGTACTTTTAAGACTGTATGGTGACTAATAAACCTGACATTTTCAAATTCTTACAAAGAAGCTGAAAAGGTTTTTATATTCATTTTCACATCAAAAAGAACCAAATTCTGTAGAAGTGAGAAAGCTCCATCACAAAACAACATCAAATTGGGCAATATAAATCTCTCAAAACAAGCCCTTATCAAAATTCTTTACCATACTTCCTTAATATCATCGTCATATTTGGAGCTACACTACACTTCCGATCACATATATGCATGGGGCACCAAACTTAAAATATATGATAATAATAGTATTATTAAGTGTTATTAACCAACATATTAAAAAAGAAATAACTTATAAAGTTAAATGTATGTGTTTGAAAACTAAGCATACAACTAATAATAGAACACATGATTCATACCTTGTATGTCATGAAATTTGGATAACTGGTAACCTGAGTAGGATCAAAGTTGTAGCTTTTTGAAAGAGAAGTAATTAAAACAACACAAATTTTGAATACATTAAAAAGTAAGGTGTTGCAATTAGAAAATATACAACAAATAATTCTTCTATCAGTCACACATATTCCTAAAAAAAACTCTAAACGGCAAAGTAACATATCCCTTCATTTAGGAACAAAAACAGCATTTTCAAGCTCAAGCAGTTGTAAAAACTTGTTCTAAATATCACATAGAAACATTTAACATATCAGATAATAATAAATGATGAAGAACCTTATGAGCATGCTTCAATGAGGTCTGAATAATATGACATAATAACATCTCACCAGCCAAATCAAGATTGACAATTCAGAAAAATGAAAGAATAACATTATAACCTTAGAAAGTGATTCAAGTAGCAGATCTCAAGCGTTTGAGCAGGTTGACGGATTGAGAGTAGATGTCAATCAGTCTTCAGTGGCTTATAGTGAGGATCGTTAGAAGAGCATTTATCAGGTTAAAAAAGAAATGTTGCAATTATAGCTTAAATTCAAAAGATTCAAAATTAAGATTCAAAAGCTCCTGCCCGTAGTCAACGTCAATGCAAGACAAATTTTTTTCACTCATCCAAACAAAGAGTGATTCACAGATTTAAAAAAAAAAAAAAAAAGCAACAACTTACCAAATTATAGCTTCGGGTGATGGAGTTCCCAAAAGATCAGTAACCACTCCAACTGATGCAACAAACTTTTCCCATGGAAAATAGGCTTTTTAGTTTAAAGTTCCGCAAAAATACAATCAACGCTCCATGTGTACTGCATAGAATACCAAACGTCAATACAAAAATTGCAGATTAATGCTTATGATTAGCTTGAATAAGAAACTCTACTTTTAAATCATATGTACAGGAGTTTTGTTTAGTAATACAACAATATTAATCTCAAAGATTCAAAGCATTAAGGCACCTTAGAGAAAAAAGATCCACACAGTTCAAGAGCCCTGTACCATACTACCATCTTATTGCAACATAATCCTGCAAACAAATAAAGTGCAAGTAGTTGGCTAAAGTATGTTACTTGATTATCATGTAACATTCTCCATCTGTAACTACACATTCAAAACAGTCAAACTTTCAAGAATTAACAAATACCAATGAGATAAGACATTAATATGCAAATTAAAATAACCTAAGTACAATAATACCAAAGAGAAAAGGTTGAATTCATAGATGCAGAGTTTTAGAAAAAAAAAATGACAAAGAAAAAAATGTAAAGAATCTCAATTAAAAAAACCCATTCTGCTGACTTAAGAACATAGGAACTCTTTCTGCTGACTTAAGATGTATGCAAAGTACATTATACAAATGAAATCAAATTGAACATAAATACTTGTAACAGAGAAGAACAACCAGACTAAATGGTCAATGTATCAACCCAAGAGCCTACACAACAGAGTACTGAAACACATAGTTGGAAATGAAATCAAACATAAAAACAAATTTGATATTAAAAATTGAAGCTTTATTCATGTATTTGTTGCATCTTGAAGCCATTGAAAATGAAATGTATAAGTATGTTGTTAGCTGGGCAAATAATAACATATATAAAAATATTCATCACAAAGCACTTTGGCATATTGTTAACAATAGCCAACATGTAGATTAATGTCAGCTGTCAAAAAGGAATAAACAAAGCAGAAGGATGTGGAGGGAGTTACTAACAGAGTCAATCTCTAGTTTCAAATAAAAGTTTAAACTAACACTCAGATCCAGGAAGTGTTCCTGTCAGCAACTTATGTATTATTTCACCAATTGATGACAAAATGATCAATAAATTGATAAGAAAATAAAACATATGCATTGCTTGATAAGAAACACACTTCATCGCATAAATTGATAAAATAAAAGGTGTAATTTAAACAATAAAAGGAAGAAACTTACCTTCCACACCAGAATGAAAGATGCCAAAGCCAGCCCAGTATGCATAGCCATTCATGGGTGTCAAGTCATAAACATCGAGATACACAGATGAATTGCCTGGCCCATATCCAGGTTTAAATTTTGGAAATAAATAAAACAAGGGGTTGATTTTCCTTTAGAACTGAAAGGCACTATAGATGCCAGTCACTTCTTTGTTACGAATTTCATGGTGCCGTGAGCATTATAAGCAAAAGTCAGTCAGCACATGCCAGTGATGCCATCCTATACATATAGAAAACATCATCAATAATATATTTAATGTCCTATTTGACCAACTAAAAGGGGGCAGTATTTCAAGATTTCCAAATCAAAAAAGATCAAAATTGAAACAGATAGGAAAATCAATACCATGCCTGAAAGAGAGATAACTTTAACATTTTAGTGTTGATAAACATAAGGCATTTTACAATATCTTTTGATTAGTGACTAACTGAATGCATAACACACACACACACACACAACATTTTTTATGAAATATAAGCACACAGAACACCACATAACTGCTGTCTTTATTGCATATAAAACACACCCACTTGTATAACTCACACAAACATACTCTGCACACGTACACACTAATTGACCTGCTGCAGCTTCTAAAGGCATATATAATACACACATATATACATCTTAATGTTGCTTTCATGTTGTTACTGATCTTTCACATGACACAAACACACACTAATTTGCTGTTAAGGGGGCTGCTACTGCTTGGCCATCTCATTCTAGGACAGAATAGAACACATGTGCAGAAACATATAGTAAGTTTCTGGCATGGATTTAAAGCTTCAAAATGAAATTAACTTTAATTAATCAAATAACCAACACATGCATGAGCTTGATTTTAAGTTTGCAACACTAAATTATCTTTAAATTTGTGATTTGAAGAACAATTGAGGCATTTGCGTATTCGAGGAACCGTAGGTTCCATTCTCACATTCAAGAGCATATGAAACATAATATTACCTTAAAAGTTATGATAATCTTGATGCTTGATGATTTCTTTGACTTGATTTGGATCTTGATTGAAATTTGTAATGGAACGTAGCTCTACTTAGGAGAAAGAAATTGAGAGAGTTTAATTTCTTTTGCAAATGTTTAAAGGGTTATCTGATTTCTTTTGCAAACTTTAAGAAAACTGTGATACTGACTTCTTTTATTTTCTTCATTTATCATATGAAGATGAATGAAAAAGATTACAGGGAAGAATAAAAAGGAAAACTGACCTGAAAATGAAGAAAACAATACATCGCTAACCTCTGCCTTTCAAGCTGACAAGACAAACCTTGAAATCCAATGATCATCTCATTTCTTCTTGACTTTGATAAAGATACAGCAGATGTTGAAACAAGATTGTGATAATCAGAAGCAGAATCAATAATCCTTAGAATCCATAATCCTTTGAGGATCATGAAACCTTTGATCTTGTTGTTGTTGTTGATAAGCAGAAGAGAGGGTCTGTACTCTGTTTTCATCCCCAATTCCAAAAACTGAAAAACCAGCGATGCCGCCGCTAGACGGCTGAGAGGAGCAAAATCCAGAACCAACTTCGAGATACCGTCGTTCAACCAAGAGGAAACCAACAACCATTATTGAAGAATCGCAGGTTGGGTTGAGGCATCACCGGTTGAAGCCTCATGCAAGGATCGCAGGTTTTGTTTTTTTTTTTGGAATAGGGATTCTTCTACCATGGATCACAGAGGGTGAAGAGAAATCTCAGCTTCCATGGCAGAAGAGAGACAATTTTGGGTTTAGGAGAGGAAGCGTGCGTTTCAGTTCCCAAAGAAATTGTGCAGAGGAGGTGGCGTGTGTTTTTTTCCAATGCCGTTGATTCCCATGCGTTGCTCAATAAAATTAAAATAAATAAAATCAAAACCTGTATTTTTAGGCTTTAAAGGTTGTACCTTAAGCTTTGTAAGTGGTAAGTCTTAAAATTCAAGAAAGCTGCTTTGTTAAGTTGTACCATATGCATTATAAATTGTAAAAAGCTAAATGCTTTATTAGTAGTAAAGATAAAGATATTTAATCATTGATTTAAATGCATTATAAAGTAGTAAAGATAAAGATGTTGCAATCAATATATGTAGCAGACATACACTTCAAAGACTCTTGCTCCTATGTTGCAGCCTCCATTCTCAAATGAGAAAATTAATCAACCTCAAAGACCATAACAAAATTTGAATTTATTGCATTATCCTTTCATCTGCTTCAATTCCAAACATTCAAGATCAATTGTATACAACGTACTAGGCTGTAAACAAACCGAACGTTCGACTTTAAAACATAAATATTACAAAATATATTAAAAGAAATTGAAAAAAACCTTTTTCAGTTGGGAAGTGCTTCTTAGTTATCAATGTATTGTTGATGTTACAACTAAGGTAAAACTGTTTTTTTACAAAAGTGAAGAGAATCCACTTTCCCAAGCAAAGAACAATTATAGATGAAACTACTCTAAAAACACCCTCTAAATGTAATACGACACTCAAACAATATGGCTTAATAACCCACCGATGGATTATTTATTAACCAGTCGATTTAAATGAGAAAATATGAAGATTTTACAACCAAAATCATGGCACTAGTGCATAACTCAAGTAAAACAGAGATAAAGTTTAACCAATTGACAAGCTACCACATCACCAAATCAAGGCAATAACTGAATAAGAGGGTGTTTGGATTTGCGTTTGAAAAAGTGTTGTAGCGTTTTGGAAACTAATAATCAGATAATTGTTGTAACAACAAGTGCTGCAGAAAATGTAGTGTTTGGTTTAGCTTCTGCTATTTGATATCATGATTATCAAATAATCAGTTTTTAAAGTGTTTGGATTTGCGTTTTTACTTGTAAAATGACTAAATAATCACCTATTAAGCAAATAAGCTACAATTTTTAACTTATGAAAAAGTGTGGTAGGACAAACGCTAAAATCAAATAATCACTTATTAACGTATGCAATCCAAACACTTTAAATCAATTATTTGTGTTATTGTAACGTAATAAGCTAATAATCATGTTTATAACGCAAAACCAAACACCCTCTAAGACATTTTACATAATAAATAAGTAAAATATTGCACCTGCTGATAGCTCACTAAAGAGAATGTTTTTTGGCAAAAATAAGTACACATTAAAATGTTGACCTATACAATCACAAATCAGCAGATTGTGGTACCTTAAAAACATACATGTGTGCTCAGATTTGTAGGACCGAACAGATTTCATACTCTAGCTATAACAGAGCCTTTAAACTAAAGATACTAACCTCACAATATCACAACTCAACAATGTTCTAATGTTCTGCACCAAAAGCCACATCAACATTCAGAGAGTCATCATCATCAGCCCATTCTTCTACAAAAGCACCGGTCAATCCCACCTACTCCTAACCATTCTGCACTTTCCTAGAATACAATCTTAATGAGCATCTCTTGAGCTCCTCCTCGTGCATCACCCAATTAGTGCATTGACGATAACCTTCAGGAGGTGTTTGGTATAGTAGAATGAAATGGAATGGAATCACATGAGGTTTACAAGTTTTTTTGTAATGTGAAAAGAACATTAATTTTCAATGAGAAGGAGTAGAGAATGGAGTTTAGTACAAATTTCATTCTCCCATTTCCTTACCAACATGGAGAGAATCAAAAAGATGGAAAGGGAATAGAGTTTTATAGCATTTTATTCATTTTCAAAGTTATGTGTAACTATCATTGGTTAAAATAGTTTATAAAATTCGTTCCATTTAATTCCATGGTACCAAACGCCCCCTTGATCCCACACAGTAAATGCAATTAGTGACGGATAGACATGCATGGTAGCACTGTTTGGTTTTCCTCTGCTAGAATACTTCCTATCCCGGGACAAAACAACAGCTACTGCCTCTCATCTGTATTCCATTTAGAACAACCTGCAATCCTGCATACCAGATTTAAGAGGACATTGGTTAGAACAAATCATTCAGTGGTATGAAAATAATCAAACCCAGGAATGCTCACATAAAATTGAATTGCAAAACTCTTGCTATTCAAATTTGACCCTTCAAACAGAAATACACAGAGAATCATCTGATACCTTCAAGCCTATGTTGCAATGATATCGTTACGATATGGGACTGCTGTGAAATCTTTCCGGATTCCGGCTGGATGGGAATGATTTCCGGGGAAGAAGCCCCGGCTGCCATGCCAGCTCGATCTAAGGTGGGAAGGGATCGAGACCTTTCTCGCGAAGATGGTCTTCTATAGTTTCAAAATCATCATGAAATTCGGCCTCAAGATCAGGCATGATGTTTTAGAACACTTCCCTTTGTGCATATAAATCACCAACGATCACCACAGGTGCAACCACCATCAGAAAACTTATGATATCTGTTAGCATCCCTCACTATAATCTGCCTCTCCACTGCTAGACTGATATACTTGAAGGCCTCATGACAATCTCTACAGATCCTTAGATTCTTAACAATTCTCAACACCTTCCCTGGTGGTGCCGTGCCAGCAACCAGCCCAAAAGCCAACGCCAATTTCTCACTGTGGTACCAAAGTGCTTCCATCTTTTCCCCTTTCCCTACTTCATGCAGCATTTCATCCAAAACAGGCACGTACCCTAATTTGAGTATCTTATCCATTAACTCGGCTAATTTTGTGTAGATTTCCGCCGTCTTTTCATGCCGACGGTCTCCTGCCAAAAAGACATGAACCTGCCCACAAGCTTCTATCCAACTCAACCCACCTTCCTTTTTCACCCTCCTTTCTCTCATCAACTTCCTCATTACTTGCACTTCTTCCAACTTTCCAGCACCAGAAAACGCATTTGCAGCAATCACATAAGCTGAATCATCTTGTGGGTCAAGTTCCAGTAACCTTTGACTCATTTCCTTAGCCATTTCGATGTTACGATGTTGAGCACTAGTCGATAGCAAAGACCTCCACATTGCAGCATCGGGTTTATGATTTGGCATCATCAAAGCAATCTTCTTTGCTTCCTCTATCCTCCCAGCTCTACCCATTGCACCCACCAAACATGTGTAATGCTCAATCCATGGTTCTAATTTGTACTCCAATTCCATCTTCCTAAACCACCATTCTGTCTCGTCAGCCAACCCCGCATTGCAAAACGCAGTCATGACAGACAAAAAACTATATTGATCGGGTACAAGTCCTTGATACTCCATTGTTGAAAATAGTTCCACAACTGCATCTTTGTCCCCCTGTTGCGCATAGCTCGACATCAAGGCATTCCACCCAATGAGATTCAAGATAGATACAAGTTCATCGAACACCAAACGTGCCTCATTCACCATCCCACATTTCCCGTACCCATCCAACAGTGCTGTCCCTACAATAACATTCAAATCAAGCCCATTAACAACTGAATGGGCATGAAGCATTCTACATTGTTCCAAAACAGCTAGTTCTGCAGATGCACGCAATGCAGCAGACACGCTATAGTCCGTGGACCCTAACCCACAAGCTCTCATCTCAGCAAAATAAAACAAAGCATCAACAGGTTTTGAGTTCTGGGAAAGCCCAACAATAAGAGAGGAAAAACAAACGGCGTCTCTCTGAGGAAGTTCATTTAACACCTTTTGAGCATCGTCAGGGAGCTGAGTTTTCGAGTAAAAATGGATGAGAGCAGAGGCCGAAAAGGGTTCGGTGGCAAGAGAGAATTTGATCGCGAGCGCATGAAGTTGGAGGCCAAAGGAAAGACAAGGGAGAGAAGCACAGGTTTTTAGAACAATTGCTAAGGTTCGCTGGTTTGGGAGGATGGGGTGACGGAGCATGGAGAGGAAGTAGCTGAGGGCGGCAGGAGTGTTGGAGTGACCAGAGATGAGGGATGTCCATGAGACGACATTGGGTGATGGGATTTGCTGGAAGAGGCGGACAGCCTCGGGAACGAGGTGCGATTTTAAGTAAAGGGTTATGAGATTGTTGAGCTGGAAGCGGTACTTGGAGGCACCAACAGTGTTGGTTTTGATTGTTTGAGCATGTATGCGGCGAGGATCCAGTTCCATTTCAATATCCTTTCTTACTTGGTAGAGGAGCATCTAGTAACAAGTGGTAAAAGCTGTGAACTGCAGCAAGTCAGCTATAAATCAAGTAAGCACGTCCATTTATTTAACCATTCTTCCTAACTAGGTAGACCACAAGAGATCGTTTGGAACAGTGAAATCGCAAGGAATAAAAATGAGGAAAATTTACATTGTTTTTCACCTTGAAAAATAGAATACACTAACCGAAAAATTGGATTCCATCCCCATAAGTGATCGTTTGGAACAGTGAAATCTCATCCTACCCTACCAACGAAATATGAAATTGGATTCCAATTTCATTTTTAGCCAACCAAACATGATTTGGATTCCAATTCCAATTCCTTGCATATTCCAATTCCTTAAAAATTCCAATTCCTTTTAAAACATTCTGCGAATCAAACGTCACCTTAGTGTTCATTTGATTGTCTTTGCTACCAACTTGAGGATGAAAGAAATAATAATCAAAACATGAATAATACATTCAAGCCAATTTTTTCTCGTTTCCATTCATTGAGACTCCACCATACCAAATGCACCTTAAGAATTCCCTTATCATATAATTTAGCCAAAATAGCTTAATGATCAAACTACAATATCCAGCAGACTGGAAAAGGTTGACAACCGTAAAACATGGAGTATATATATATGTGTGTGTAAGAAAAATATTTAACAGTATGCAATTCAAAATAAACAATGGTTGAAAATAGAATCATACAATTCAAAATTACAATGGTTTATTCAATGACACCACAAAATATTAGATTGATAGTTCAAAATTCAAGCATATATCCAAAACAATTTTACATTTTTCCTGGTGGACCTGGTCAACTCATAGAATATAATCATCGATAACTGTAGTAAAAGCTAACTCGGTGTCTTGGTCACCAACCTTGTCTATACACATCAACACATATAAAAACATCTTACCGGGTCAATCTCTTATAATAAACAAGTAAACATTAAAAGCATGTATAAACTTTAAGATCAAATATACAACTCGTCAAGAAATTATCTACAAATTTAAAAATAAAGCAAAAGAATAAAAACCTATTCCTAGGTTGCATTTACATCATATTTGGTTGATAACTTGATATTTAATTATTACTACACAATGAATTATTAGGTTAAAAAAATCATACTAATGAACCGATGTTGCACATTATTGAATAGAGTCAATAGGCATTCTAGTTTCATCATTGAGACTTACACCATTGCTACCAAGATAGAGAGATTGTCATGGGCTCGAAGCGGCCTGCCAAGAGAGATGACCAGCGCAGATTGGTGTCTGCATCTCAGCAACAATAAATTTTACAATTAATTGATATAACCATGTAATTTCACATTAAGGCTATAACCCCTAGCAACTTTAACAATTAACCAGCTATAAAATTTTCACAATGAATTATAGAAATATAGAGTTAACCGATTACAATTTCACAGAAAAATCTTAAAAGTTTAACAATCAACCAACCAAGCAAGTTATTTGATAGTAACACCTGGGGCCTTCGAAATACCAAATGCCAGCTTAAGTCCAAAAGGCCTACACTTTAACTAGGAACAGAAAGGTCCGCGAAATAACCGCGTTGCTCGATCAGTGAAAGGCGCATGGGCTCATTATCTGATGCAAAACCGACGCGAGAGGGAGAATCAATATGGGAGAAGCGGGGATTGAGAGCTTTCAAGAGCTGCGAAACAAAGCCCGGCCTGCTTCCCGCCCGAAAAAACCACTCACTAGCTAGCCGGACTAGTGGGGGCCTATCTGGAGGCATACTGAAAACCATGGATCTATTCTACTTCTTTATTCTATCAAACCTGAAAACGAGCCCTCCGGTAAACAAGCTATAAAAGATGAATATCACTCTCTCTAGCTAACCTGGAAAAAGTCTACCTTAATAATATGGTCTATATTTAAAAGAAACTTTTATGGTTTAAAGTTTATTATTTAGTGTTTAAGTGCTTAAAGATTAACTTTTTAGTGGTTAAGTCCCTTAAGTTTATATTTACTAGTTAACTCTGTAATTTTTAGTTTCTTAGTGGTTTCGCCTTAATTGTTATTTGTTTTATGGCCTAGTCCCTGTTTAATTTTCACCATTAAAGTTTTAGATTGAACAAAAAAACCTCTACATGTTTTGGTTCCTCAGGTGATCGATTTAGGTTTTTCTTTGATTTCAGGTATTATTAAAAAAGGAGGTAATTATTGTCGTAGAAAATAATTTCTTTAAAATGACAATTTCACCCTTACTTATGGAGGTAAAATGTAAGAACGACAAAATCATAAAAATACTAGCAAGAATATGATAGTCATTTTAGAGAATACTGAATCAATAAGTCCGTTTTTCTAAATGCAGAATGTGTATTAAAGTGCATGGATCCGTACCAGAACCACAATGCAGACCATAAATTCCAATAGCTAAAACATTGGCAACACAACACCAATTTCATGATTATTACCAACCATTGGAATGACAATCAAAATCATTAGATCCCTTGCTCAATCTGGACAGCTTGCAAAAAGAATGTTTACGTTATGCATATCTACATCAACTTTTGCATAGAAATCAAACTAGTATATACAAGTTTGCATAAAGAAAAAGGATCAACACCACAAAAAGAAAAAAAAAAACAGAATAAAAGAACAAAAATCTGACTTTTATATATGAATCAAACATTAAGAAGAACAAGAACAAGAGCAATAGATATCTCAATAATCTAGTTTTTATACTTCAAAATCGACATTTACCTTAGTAGAACTCGAGATTTCGAGTTTTCCTTGGCAGAAATTGAGGGTTTTTCGACATAAGGGGGTAGGCGGCGATAGAGCAGTGGCCGGCGATGGACAGGCGGAGGCGGCTAGTGAACGACGGCACAGTGTGGGGGCGGCTGGGGGAGGACTGCGAGGGCGGGAGCGGTAGAGGGAGGAGGGCACCAGACAACAAACTCAACAAGGGTTCGTGTTGGGATAGTTCTTATGGATATCTTACGGGTATCTTTACGAGTTGTGTGGGGACTAAAAGGTAAGGAATTCTACCTGCAAAACAAAATAGGAAAACGGCATAAAATAGCAACCAACCATATACAAATGTTTTATTACAGTATTATACTTGACTTTTTTTTCAAAATAGCATTCCACCACAAAAACTTTTCTTAATACAACATCCAACAAAAATTAATTGATCCATTATAGCATTGTGTGATGACTAGACGCTGACCAGATGTCCACGTAAGCTGCCACGTCAGCACCAGATGCTTACTAGATCTTTATAAAATAGCAACGTACTCATGTTATCAATGTACTTTGTATATGTTAATTTTTTTAATCTTACATTTTATTTTCATTATTATTATTATTATTATTATTATTATTATTTTTAAAACAAATATCAAACTTCCTTGAAATCTATTATAATTATCCAAGAAGAACCCTAAATTCAAGAACAAGTGATCAGATTCAAAATTATAATCAACAATATGAAGAAACCTACATCAGATAGATTTGAAGATCTAAACAACAAATTAAAATCTAGATCCAGACCCATTCGAAACCCATTCTTCAGATCTGAGGCTGAATATCCAATCCAAACCTCATATTCGAAACCCATTCTTCAGATCCATTCGGAACCCATTTTTCAAACCTCACATTAAATCTAGATACAACAGACCCATCACATTAAAATCTAGATCCAGACCCATTCGAAACCCATTCTTCAGATCTGAAGGAGGCTGAAAATCCAATCCAAACCCATTCGAAACCATGTATAGATCCAGATATGAAGATCCAAACCGATTCCAAGAGACCCTAAAACATAAAAAAACACAACAATGGAAATCATATTTGAAAAAACCTAGATTGACGAGTGCAGCGATGGTGGCGATGCAGTCACCGTGGAGAAGCTGAAAAAACTTAGATCGGCGACAGTGACAACGTTGTGATGGTTGAGTGGGATGGATGAAGAAGCGGCAAACTGCAGCGACGATGGTTGAGAAAGACGACGAAGCTGTCGTGGCTACGGTGGAACACTGGTGCAGGATGTCAACGGTGGTGGTGGCCGCGGCGGCATCAGGCAAACTGCAGCGCCGACGGTTGAGAAAGATGACGAAGTTGTCGTGGCTACGGTGGAGCACTGGTGCAGGATGTCAACGATGGTGGTGGCGGCATCAGGAGGCCGTGTATGATGGTGTTAGGGTGATGCTTATTTGATGCACTGTTGTAAAACGTAAATGATGAGAGAGACAGAGAATTATATTAGGGAGGTGGAAAGAAGAAATAGTGAGATTTTTCTTAGTTTGATATTTGTTTTAATAATAATAATAATAATAATAATAATAATAATAATAATAATAATAATAATAATAATAATGAAAATAAAATGTAAGATTAAAAAAATTGACATATACAAAGTAAATTGCTAATATGTGTACGTTGCTATTTTATAAAAATCTAGTAAGCATCTGGTGCTGACGTGGCAGCCTACGTGGACATCTGGTCAGCGTCTAGTCATCACACAATGCTATAATCGATCAATTAATTTGTGTTTGATGTTGTATTAAGAAAAGTTTTTGTGGTGTAATGCTATTTTGGAAAGAAAATCAAGTATAATGCTATAATAAAACATTTGTATCTGGTTGGTTGCTATTTTATGTAATTTTCCCAAACAAAATAATGGTTAACAAACACATCGGCAAAATCAATTTACGGCAACAGAAAGTCAATAGATGTGGTCTTACCCCTAAAAAACCTAAGTACATGCCTCAAGCCTCTCCACCGGGTGCTGCTACTTGCACCAGACGGTGCAAATAGGAAGGTCAGGTGGTCCCATGTATCATGTGACCCTACTTAAGCATGCATATTATGTCGGTGAAGACTTGGTGTGAAGTGTAACACCCTCTAAACCCAGCTAAAAGTCACGTCATTTACAATACATAGGTGACATAAACGCATCTAAATTCCATCACACATGTCAAAGGTTTACACAAACACAGATTAATCAAAACATTTTTACACACATTAACCACAATGTCTAGAAGTCAACCCGATGTACAAAACCCGACCCAAACCTAATGTTCACATACAAACCCAGTACAACTGACCCATAGCTTTCCAAACAGTATAAGGAGCACATACATATAACAAAATGCGGAATCCCTCGGCAACAGCAAGTCACGCTCCTATCTTTGCTCAAGAGTTGGCGGTCCTATCTTCGGTTCCCCTGATACACACATCAGACTCGAATACGTAAGCTTCGCAGCTCGTGAGTACACAAGGGTTAGACACTGCACAATTCACATAAGCACATATCGCATGTCACATGGCAGCCCTACACTACGTGGCATAACACATGCCAACCGGCCTCTAATTAGAGACCCTAGAGATCCAATACAGAAAGAGATACTCATCTCCATTGGGAATCCCTCCCCCCTGGAGCCAAGCCACGCCCGTGGAGGCTAACAGGAATGACGACCACATATATATATATATATATATATATATATATATATATATATATATATATATATATATATATATATATATATATATATATATATATATGGGAACCCTACACAAGGGTTAATCTGAGCTACACCGCTCCTGCGATAACCCACCGCGATATACTATAATAGATCTCAAGCATATAACACATATAAAGACAGATGGATCATACCTGAGGGGCAGCTCGCAGTGCCCAAACAATTCATATAATCACATATGAAACACTAACACAAAAGACTCGAAAGACAGCGACTAGTCTTTTAAAAAGTCTCGCGTACTCACCTGGATCACCCCGTACAATTTTCCTAACTGATTGATCCGAACCCAGCCCGTAACAGTCTCTGACAGTCCCTGTACACACAATAATTCTCCCCAGGTTAATTCCAGATATCCCATAGCTGTTAACATACCCAAATGAATCCCACAACGCAACCCAACGGACCCCCCAAAGCCCAAACCGACCCAAGCCCACTAGAGCCGGATCGCGGCCGCACTGGCCTGATCGCGGCCCGCGCTCGAGAGCCGCGCTTGGCGCATCACGACCGTGCTCACGACGAACAGTCAGTCCCCTATTTCTGTTTCAGTTCTGTCCAGGAGGTATACACCTCCCCCCAAATCGATTTTTAGCAAATATATACACACAATTGATACCAATAAACTCCTAAAACATACTCTAACCAATTCCCATCATATCACATGATTAACACACCCAAAATCAGATTCAATTGGAAGATTTCTTACCTTGAAACTTCAAGAACACAACAAGGAGCTTTCAATCCGATTTGCAGCAACTAATCCTTACTTAATTGGCTCCAAACTCACTGAATAGGAAGTACAAACACACACATACACTTTCTTAGGTTTTGAACAAAAAGGAAAGAAGAAAGGACGTCACACACATATACGTAGCTATACGGATCCTGTTATATCGCGGGTTCGACACCGATACCCGACCCCAATATTAAAATCCACTATGTATATCAATAATTCCCATTTACTCCCGTGAATCCATAATTATAATTTATCCACTAAAATTATATCCCGAATCCACGTAATCCCCGTCCCGACACGTATAATCCACTATATGGGACGCAATTGGACCAACGCAATAATCACTATTATAATTAGTCAATAGGATAATTACACGTACCTGCTCGGGAGTCGGGGTGTTACATGAAGCCTTGGAGCTTACGTTAGAAGAGCAAAAGGCCGGGGGCTAGGGTGAGCTGAGGAGGGACAGCGTAAGTCAGCGAATGTGTGTAAGCCCAGTCAAACATAACTGTTCTAGGTGTGGCGGGCCGCCCACCTTCGAATGGTGTTGGTCCTACGGACAAAAAAGCCTCTGGCCTCTGGGGCACGTCGGAACCGCATGAGTTCATCGGGGTGACACATGTCGGTTACAACTTTGACCCTAATTTTTCTCAACCAATATAAAGGTTAAATAAATTTTTATGTTTCTTTAACAAATATATAAAATAAGAAAATCACTTGGAGTTTCTGGACCATTGGATGGAAAAAAATCAATGGTCCAGATTAATGACAACTCATAATTATTTATGAAATGTCTTTTATACCCTTAATTAAAATCAATAATTATACATATGTCATTTTTTAATTCATTTTCCAAATTTACCACCTTAACTTAATTACTTTAAATTTTGATTTTGATTTTAATTTTTCATTAATGAATTAATATTAAATTAATATTTATCTAAAATAAATATGGGTCATTATTATCCTTAATATCATAGTTAAACTCAAATGTAAAAATTTGGATTTAAATGTAGAAGTGTAGTAAATAAAGTTAAAAAATTTTGTTAATTATTTTGCTAACAAAATTTAAAATTTAATTGATAAAACTTCAATTGTGAATATGATAAATTTTGATTGTTGATTTTCTGATATTCCAATTTTATATTTTATCATTTTCAATATATATATACATTCACATAATTTAAGTTTTTTGTTCTTACATTGATATTTTATATTTGAAGTTAATAAAAATTAAAAGAAACATTTTTTGCAAACACATATTATCTATTTTTAATAATACAATATAATAATATTTTTTTTATTTAATATCAAACAACTAAGTATTTTTTTATCTTTAATTTGACTAGCTTTCAATTTTATTTTATTTTATTTACATATAAATTTTATAATAATTTATAGAATATAAAAAAATATATATTTTTTAAATCAACCCATGTAATACATGGGTTGATTAACCTATATATTATAATAAAACAAAACAATTCATGTCATATGTCAATTCTAAAATACAAGAAAATTTTTATTTTTCCACCTCTTTTTCCAAATTTAACACTTTAACTTAATTGCATTAAATTTTGACTTTATTTTTTTCATTAATTAATTAGTAATAAATTAGATTTTGTAACATTTAAAATTAATGTTTACCTAAAATAAATATCTATTATTATTATCCATAATAATCATAATTAGATCCAAATGTAAAAATTTGAATTAGTTGTGGAAATTATTATTATGTATAATAAAGGAAAACATCAAATGTCACGTGTCACCTCTACGTTCACCAAAAAGATAATTACAACTTATAAAAAATAAAAGATTAATACAATTTAATATTTTTAAAAAAGATAAATATACTCTATTTTTTATTCTGTAAATAATAAAAAATAAACACAATTATTATTTTTACTCATATACATTTTATATAAATAAATTTAATTAAAAATATCTACGTAATACGTGGGTTATAAACTAGTGTACGGTAAAAACAAAAAAAAAAATCTTAAGAATTATATGACTCTAAAAGTGGAATAACTAAAAAACAATGAAAAAGAATCTTTACGAATATATATTATTGAATTTATAAATATCATGGTATAAAAAACTATTTATTATTTTTTATTGTATCAAACGTCCTGTTATAAATTTTTTTACTTTTAGGTGAATAACGAGCTATTTTTTATTCGAGTTTATATTGAAAAAAATACATCATTATATTTTTTTTTATCAATTTAAGTTTTATCCTTAATTTTTATTATGTTGTTTGTATTTTTTTTTAACATAAAAAACCAATACATTAACATGTTAATCATATTAAAAAAACACATACTATTTTAATATTTATAAAGAGAAAACCACAAAAGGTGAATAATAATATTTATATTATGTTTGTCTTGTAACTTTTTTAAATGTGGATAAATTTATCTTTTTAGAGAAAATTGTTATGTATAGTAAAAGTGAGGTGATTTGTACTTCTAAGTTCTAACATTTGTCAGACATAATAAATTTATCTAAAATGACAAATTCATCGTTGGTTTTAACATTTGTCACACACAATAGTTTTATCCAAAATCACAAATCCACCATTAATTTTAGAACCACAAAGACAAACATGATAAAAAAAATTTAGTTTCAACACGCGAATATATGACATTTTTAGTATACCGTTGTCGTTGTTTGATTTTTATCTACGTTTTGATATAAAAAAATATGAAAGGGTAGTTATTAAATAAAAAAATATATAATATTACTATGTTAGTTATTATAAAAAAACTATACAAAGTAATTATTAAATAAATAATATTTAATGTTATAAAGTTGATTATTTGAAGTTAATAAAAAATAATTATTAAATAGAAAAATGTAAAAACTTAATAAATAATTATTTAATTATTAATTAAGTGTGAATACAAGGTGCATTTAGCACTTTTAAGGTGCAAATAGAAACACCCCTCTCGACCAGCCTTGCCAGCAACAGTCACCGACATAATAGCCTTCTGAATTTTAAACAATTTAACATTTGACGATCCAGTAACAAGTCATTGAAACAAATAATTCAATCTAAAAAAACGAAATCTGGAACAAACCCATATATCACCACAAGCAAATCAAAAGGTTTAAATCTCACAACGTGTTTTTTTTTTTTTAAGTAGAGAGTAGGTATATTTACCTACGTATTACGTGGATATTTATAATACATTATTTTTTATATATAATACAATAATTTAAAGGTAAACTCAAATATATATTTAAAAGTACACATAAGATAATATATTTTATCATGACTTATTAATTTTTTATATTTTTAAATATATATATATATATATGAATAGTAATTATTTTTCTATATTCTTTAAAAATTTTGTTATATTATAATTAAGAAGTTATTAGAGTACTGGATTTTATTTGATTTGTTTCAAATTGAATTTAAAAATGGATTGATTATATTAGATATGGATTGTAACACCCTAGTTTTCTTACTAATACCACGTAGAACTTACAGTCCAAGTCATCCAATAACATAATCATCATCATTATGGGTAAACAGCTAATTAACTACTAAGTATTCACAGAGATCATAAAACTCACGATTAGATGGGGACCAACCCCCGTTAATAAAGTCTGTCATCTACAGTTTAGTTAAGGGTTACAGTCATTCCATATATAAATTGGCTGAAACGCCAAACCCCAACATACAGAAGACTACTTACTGAAGTAGTCACTAATTATCGTCCACGCGGCAGGTTTCGACTGGTGCCCGCAATGTCCCTAGCCTCTGGTCTCATACGTGAGATGCACAATTTAAAACAACCGTCAGCTATAAGCTGGTGAGTTACAACACAACGTTAAAATAAGTTTATAAAATGGTTAGCACAATATAACGACGAAGAATCAACTCTACGTGCGTCTGGCAACAACAGTCCGACGCCTCATCGGGAGCGACCTGGAATAGCCTGCGTAGCCCACTCCACAAAGTAGTGGCTAAGTTAGGACCTCTTAGTTTGGGAATAACCCAACAGGCCTCGACTCGGCATATGTAAGGTCACCATGTCTACGGATCGGATCAAGGCGCGACGTCGTCCAACGAGTGCGGAATCCTCGTTAGACGCTTAACGGATAGATCACGCGCGGAACACGGAGCCGAACACGTGCTAGCTGATAGGATACCGACCCCACACGATGTATTGCTCCTAAAACTCTTTGAAATTGCTTCTGGTTCGTACGTGCACTCTCACAAACTCACAAAACGAATTTCACCAAAAGTTATTGAAAATAACTGAATAAGTTCAAATTATAACACCTAAGTTCGTTCAAGGCCCAAGCCCACGAACTTACAAGTTCAAGCCCAAGAACCTACGAACTTAGGCTAGCTAAGTTTGTATTGTGTGACTTAAGTTCGTGGCCTATGCCTTTAAGAACTTATTCTCACAAGTTCATTCTATCAAGAACTTATCTTCACAATCATGAACTTATATTCATTATCATGAACTTAACATGCAAATGCAGACATCATACACAATCATGAACAAACATATATGACTTGTATTAATGAAGCCTCATCTATTACATATGAATATCTATTACATATCTAGACTGTTATCGTCACATAGGGTGTACCAACAGACTCCCCTTTGACGATAGCTTCTAGTTAGATATTCATTAATCTACAGAACTAGGCTTATTAAAACTGCTACCAGCATGAAGTCCCTGACTTTGACAACTTTCTGATATTTCCTTCCCTCAGATCTCAAATTCTCATCAAAAGAGATTCCCTGACCATTGAGTTTATGTAGGTTATCTTTAGATAGATTGACAAAGTGCAAGGGTTCGTATACTCTCAAAATCGTCTTTTCTTCCTTGTTTTCCATTACTGCCTCTCTAGTCTCGCTGTCCACATACCACCACATAAGGTCACCTAGAACATCTTGTGGCATTGGTTTCAATGGAACTCTCTTCAGACATTTGACTGGCTTGTAGTGAATCTTCATCCAAGGCCTGCCTGTTAATGAATCTATTCTTGTGTTGTCCATGACCCGCTTGCCTATCCTTGGATTCAGCCTTTCAAACTTTCGAGACCGACCTTCCCTTCTGATGATCTTTGCAATGACTTCAGCATAGGAATCGTCTCCAATGTTGATTAGCTCCTTTTAGGATAAGGCTTTAATTTCACACTTTGGCAAAGAATTGAAGTCCTTCAACCTTCTTCTTAATTACTGTAGCCCGTCTTTTCTTTTTAGAACAAACAGCTTCAGTTGTCTATCATAGAACCACCTAAGGATACTACCTGACAATTTCCCTGGACTTGGCATCTTCATCTTCTCTTTCATAGCCAAGTCCTTTTTCTTCTCTTCTGCCCTGAACCATAGTTTTCTCTTTTCTTCTTTTGTAAGCTCCCTATCAGGCATTTCAGATTCTGATTCAACATCTAAGGAAGATTTAAGCACTTCTATGTCTATCACGCTCTGATCTTCATTTGTATATACCTCTGTGATAGGTTGCTTCTGAATCACTATCTCATCGGCGTCATCATCTTCGTCTATCATAATTTCATCGTCGGATTTCCAATCAGGAACCTCTTTAGGAATGAATTCACATTCCTCAATCCCTTCCAGATCCAAGTCATCTTCAAAATCAAATCTTACATCATCATCTTCTAACCCGGCCAAGGCTCCAATCATTTCATCTTGAATAGTTTCTGTAGCTTCGGGAGCCTTGCCTTTACCTTTGTCCGAGCCTGATGATCCAGGAATCAGCTTGCTGAGCAGTCTATAGAGAAAGATATGCTAGCTCACTGCCTTTTTGTTGTGCACCAGGGTCGTCTCCTTCATCTTCTCTGTGACTCCCCCTCAACTCATCTCCTCTACAGCTCTCCCCCTAAGCTGCACGATCTTTTAAAATCTGCTCCAATAGGGTTTGAAAAGTTGCTATTTGATGTTATTGGGCAGCCACCTTTGATCTAAATTTGCATTATGTTGATCTAAAAGAGCATTATGCTGTTGTAGCTCTTGGACTGCCCTTATAAGTTGAAGGATTTGGACTGATTTGATATCAACTTGAGCTTTTAGTTGACGAATGGTTTGGGCGTCTGTCGATGGCGTTGTTGATGTTGATGGAGTGGTGGTGGTGATTGATGATGGTGCAGCGGTTGATGTGGACAGCCCTTCTTCGGCTAGGCGTTGGCGCTTGGCCCTTTGTTGCCTTGCAACCAACGCCTCTTCTTCGATTACAAAATCTTCGTCTCTTTCGTCTTCATCGCGAAGGCTGAAAGAAGGACGACAAACCTTTTGTCATCGAACTACAAGCCGAGTTCCGTGTGTATCGAACGCTGTGGAGGGATTTGCAGCTTCCCTTAAGTCTCTTTCAATATCTAAGTCTGTATCAGACGCAGACTCAACAACCACCTCTGATGATTCTGGCTGGTAATTATCGATATCTGTTAGGCACAAAAAGGCCTCAGTCAAACCTGTTCTACATCTTAGGGGGAGATTATTAATCAAACCTGTTTGATGCACTTGAAGGTATAATTTAAGGCCTGTTAATGCCTTATTGAAACCTGATAAGTGATTTGCAATACTAGTCAAAGCTGTTTACCCTGTTGCATATGTTGCAACTAAGGCAGATTGTCCAAACTAATCTACTCTGTTGAACAGGCAGTACATAAACTGTCTACGCTGCTCTGTTGACCAGTTTGGACAAATTATAAGTGTGCTGTTCTTTGTGAATAGGCTAGACACTTTATTGAATATGTTTCCATGTCCTCATGTATTGTCTTGGATCAAGAGATCAGTTTACTAAGTCGGAGACAAAGTGGAAAAACAGAAGCTGCAAAGACTGCCTACGATGTTCTGTTACATTAAGACAGAGTAGATATTTGAAATGGGTGACAAACCATTTCTTAAATCAAAATGGCCATAACAGAAGATGAAAGGTTTAAAGTTGACATTCTTCTTTTGGTTAAAGCCTTCTACAACAGAGACAAAAAGGAAAAGACAAAGATTCTGCAATGTAAAGACAATACTGCTTTGTCAAAACGTGCAAAAAAGTTGTTTTGTCTTTTGGAAAGACATCCCACTATCTCTACGTCCAATGAGGAAGCTTCGCTGAGATTCTCAGTGAGAGTATAAAATGAAGCTTCTAAGGAATGTGAGATAACCAAGAGTGTGATATTCAGAACGTGCAAAGAAGTGTGTTTTCAAGCATGCAAGTCTGCTTGAATAAAACAGTGAAGTGTGTCCAAGTTGTTCTTGTTCAAGCTGTCTGTCTTGTAAACAGTGAGTTCATCTTAGTGAGTGTATTCATTGTATCTAGTCTGAGTTTGTCTTAGATTAGTTAAACATCTGTTGTATTTGTCATCTCAGCTTGAACCATTCCACAGTTCAGGCTTGTTTGTGTTAGGCACAAAAAGGCCTCAGTCAAACCTGTTCTACATCTGAGGGGGAGATTGATAATCAAACCTGTTGATGCATTTGAAGGTTGAATTTAAGGCCTGTTATATGCCTTATTGAAGCCTGAAAATGATTTGCAATATTAGTCATAAGCTGTTCTATGTGTTGCATATGTTGCAACTAAGACAGTTTGTTCAAGCTGCTCTGTCTACTGAACAGGCTGGACATAAACTGTCTACGCTGCTCTACACTGGTGAGCAGCTCGGGCACTTTTAAAGTGTTCTGTTCTTTGTGAACAGAACCTGTTCTTTATGAACAGGCTAAACACTTTATGGAATACGTTTCCAAGTCATCATGTATTGTTTTTGACTGCTAGATCAGTTTACAAAGTCGAAGACAAAGTGGAAAACAGAACTGCTCAGCCTGCCCAAGCTGTTCTGTAACATGAAGACAAAAGGTTATTTGAAAAAGGGTGACAGACCTTTTTCTTATATCAAAATAGGCCTTTAGAAGGAAGAAAGACGCAAAGTTGACATTCCTAAATTAGTTAAAGGCAATGCAACAGTAGACAAAGTAAAAAGACAAAAGTTCTGCACATGTGAAGACAAGTCTGCTTTTCAGAAAAGTGCAGAAAAGGTTATGTTGTCTTTTCAACAAGACTTCTCCTTTTTCATTCCGTCCAATGAAGATGTTTCGCTTAGATCCTCTGAGTGAGTATAAAAGGAAGCTTCTAAGGACAGAAAGAATTAGTGAAGAAAAGCTAAGTGCTGAAATCAAGAGTGAACGTGCAAGTGTGAGTTTCATGCATGCAAGCCTTCTGTGTAAATCAGTATCTGTGTGTCTAAGCTGTTTTACATAAGCTGTTCCCTTAAGTCTTGTAAACACAGTGAGTGCTTCTTTGTGAGTGTATTCATTGTATTCTAGTTTGAGTTTGTCTTAGACTAGTAAACATACTGTTGTATCTGTCATCTCAGCTTGAACTATTCCGCATTCAAGCTTGTTTGTAATTAACAAATTGTTGATAATACATACAAACATTGAGAAAACAATGTGTAGTTTTTAAATAGCTGTATTCACCCCCCCTCTACAGCTTAAAGCTATATTCTTTGGGAACCTCTCGGGACCTACAACTGGTATCAGAGCGGTTAGAGTGTGTGTCATTCTAGATCTCTCATTCTCCCAAGTTTCCATGGACAACAGTGCTGCAAGTTCTTCTTACTATGACAATGGCTCTATGGGCAAACCTCCAAAATTTAACCATCAAAACTTCTCTTGTTGGAAGTGCAGAATGATGCTCTATTTAGAGAATCTGGATGTACAACTGCCAGAGATAGTGATGGAGGGTCCCTATGTGCCAACCTCTGTTACTACAATAACTCCAGCGGTTGAAGGAGCTGCTCCTGAAATCAGGACCTTTGAGAAAGCTAAAGCTCAATGGTCTGATGAAGACAAGAGACTGGTGGCTCTGGATGCAAAGGCCAGGAACAACCTGGTCATTTCTCTTCCTGATGATGTGTTCAAACAGGTTGAAAAAATGAAGACAGCAAAAGAGATGTGGGATACTTTGTGTACCGTCTATGATGGACCCACAATCACACTGGACAACAGGATCAACAATCTTGTTAGACAGTATGAACTCTTCTTTGCTAAACCAAAGGAGACTCTCACTGAAACCTACACCACGTTTACTGCTTTAGTAAATGATCTCAAAGCTGTTGGGATCACTAAGGACAGTCTCACTCTGGTGAATAAATTTCTGGACATTTTACCTGAAGAGTGGAACTACTTCTCAACAATTCTAAGGAACTCAGGTACTATCAGAAGTATGGATCTGGTCAATCTGTATGGATCCTTACTGAATGATGAACAGTCAAGGCAACAAAAGAGAATGCCTTGGAAATGTCCAAAAGAGGTACAGCCTTTGTGGCTAATGTGAGACAGCCTGTAAATCAGTTGAATGATGTGTTCACTCAACCTGATCAACAGGATGATGACAAGGAGGAGGTGTCAGATGAAGAAGATACTGCAGATCTTGCTGAACAAGATGATGAGCAAATGATAGCTATGCTTGTCAAAAGGTTCAACAAGAAAAGGTTTGGAAGAAACATGCTGCAAAGAAGTTCAGGTGCTGGCAAAAAGAAGGCATTTGATAAAACCAAGGCTGAGTGTTTCAAATGTGGCAAAACTGGGCATATAGCTGCTGACTGTGTGTCAAAAGTGTTGGTCAGTCATCCAAACCATACAAGATCAAACAAGGATTCATGGTTTATAGGGTTAAGTAAACCGTATGCCATTGGCTAAGCTTTGAGGGAAGTTGGAAAACCTCAGTGGATTCCAACGCCAAAAGGGATTATTGCCAGGAGACTTTGATGGGAGGAATCTGATTCATCATTCTGATGAAGAAGAGCAATCAATGTCTGATGGCAACAACTGATGTCCCCATCAACAAGCAGTTTTTCAAACAGGATATGGCTGAAGCCTTGGAAGCTTTCAGCAGACTTAGAGAACTGAAATACCTACTATGGATGTAAAGGTACAAAAATTATGCTTTACAGCTTCTGAAGAAAAAGTTTAAAATGTCTTGAATATATGCCTTTGTGATCTAAAAGCTGCTGTTGAGAAGCATGATGTTTTACTATCTGAAATCTCTAAGCTTAAAACTGATCTTAAAACTAAATCTAGTAAACTGGACAGTTTCCATAAGTTGGAAACTGAGCTTGATGAATTAAAACACATCAACTCTATTTTACTGAAAGAAAAGAGAGAAACAGATATAAAGCATGCTAAGCTTCAAAAGATAGTTGACTCTTGGTGCCAATCTGCACAAAAAGTCAGCCATTGTATAAGTCAACAGATTCCTGCACAAATCCAAGCCTATCTTGGAGGGGATCTTGACACAGCAGCTTCTATTGTTGAGATCAATAATCTGAAAGAAGATTTATCCACTATTGGTGAACTTGCAAACACATTCATTCAAAATGTGAATGGTAAATTAATCTCAACAAATAGGTTTGTCAGGCCTCAAAACACTGACAGCTTATGTGAATTTAGTTCAAAAGCTGATGTTGGAATTTGTTCTCCATCAAGTCAGCCTGCTAAGTGCTCTGCTGGTTCACACAAGCAAAAGAAAGGAAAAAATGTTCAAACTGAAGTTGTGGATACTAAACCTGTTGACAAAACAGGTTCTGAGTCCAAAGCTGATGGTAAAAAGCATGTTAATCCTTTTGATGCTAAACACTTTGAAAACAAGTTTTCAAAAAGTAAGCAGTCTGTTTTCAACAATGGTAAGTCTCATGTTGAAAACAAAACTGCTGTGATTTCAAATAAGCTTTCAAATCATAGTGGTAAACTGGTTTTAAATAAGAATAAGCTTTTCAAAACCAGACACAGTGAATATGCTGATAGGCAGCATAAATCACAATTCAGTAGGGGCAAAGGCAAAGTCATTGCTCAAACTGAGATAATTGGGAATAAGTTTCCCAAACCCGTGGAAGCTCAAAAGCCAATTAAGCTCCCTGTCTTTGACATCTGTCCTCCTAAAAAGAGGAAAGAAGAGGTAGCCAAAGCTGTGGCTATTGAACTATCCACTCAAGCTGTTGATTCAACAAAAGGCAATAAAACTGCTAAAACTGCTGAAAGAATCAACAAAAATAACTCAGAATGTGTTTCTGAAAGATCTTCTTCCAAAAACCCTAAAAAGAGAAAATGTTACAAATGTGGGAAGAAGACACATCTGGCCAAGGATTGTCCTGAATCTGAGGACATGAGGCCTGTTGACTCTGCTGTTTCCACCACAGCTGTTAAAAGCAGTGTTGGAAATGTCACAGTCACTAAAAGTGGTATTCAAGCTGATACCATTCAAATAGGGAATATTAGTGTGGATATTTCAAGTCCATCAACAAATGTTGATGAAGTAGGAGAACTCATCTCTATGATGAGTTCCCCTAAAAATGACTAATAATTCTCTTATCACTCTGCAGGAAAAACAACCTTTCCAGGTTTGGTACTTGGACAGTGGCTGCTCAGGGCACATGACAGGTTGTAAAGAATTGCTGAGTGAACT